>WNNJ02002752.1:0-48347 GCA_012934845.2 Pomphorhynchus laevis
TAAATAAGCAGCAGAAGAACAATAAAATAAAATATTTATTACGTTTCGGCTTGCGCCTTGATCACAACCACAAAGCAAAGTTTCACAAAACAGTATATAATACAGTCTGCGTTTATACACGCACTTATCTCGGAAGAATTTATGGAGGTTTTTCTCTTTTTAATTTATAATCTGACAGTGTATTGAGCATGCGGTCAGTCATTAATTGTCCGATCCAGTAATGCTCACGCTTTTTCCTTTCGATTGCATTGGCAAGGGCACCTTCTATGACGGTTGTGACAAATTTGTGGGTAGGATGTTCTTCGCAGTGTTCAACTACGCCATCTGTGTTGAATTTACTGTCACGTGTATTAGAATATTTACCCGTACGTCGCGATTTTATGTCTGCCCGTCGGTTCGTCAATCTATCTTTTAGCGCACGACCAGTCTCTCCCACATATTGTGCCTTACAGTCTAAGCATTCTGCCTTATAGATGCATCCTGTCGTGCGGCAGTTGTAGTCTCCTCGAATTGGATATTTCATTTGTGTTATGGTGCTTTGAAATATATTACCTTCCTGTATTTCTCGACAACATGCGCATCTAGATGCTTTACATTTACTAAATCCATTAAATTTAGGTGGGGTATTAATATGTGCGTTTCTTGTGAATTTTGATCGAACCAATGTGTCTCTAAAGCTGCGGCATTTTTTGAAAAATGTATCTGGTTGCGTAGTACTTACAAAATCCTTCGGTACAGTGGTTTTGTAAGCAATTTTTATATCAGATGGTAGTTTTTTTAAAGCGGGATGATACGGTATTGCCACAAAAGATTTTGGTTGATTTGTTCTTTCAGTTTTTTGGAGCAATTGTTTCCGACTTTTTAGCCTGGCTTTATTAATTTGTTTCCGCACAAGTTTTTCGCGGTAGCCTCGTTGTATGAAGTTCTTCGTTAGTTCGTCCATTTGTGCTTCGAATAATTCTGACACTGAGCATATTTTCTTGCACCTTAAGGCTTCGTTATAAATTACATTCCTTTTCATATAGCTAGGATGACAGCTTCGACTGTGGATATAGGACGGTATCCAATTATTTTTACGATACACATCCGTCTTGAGTGTTGTGTTGTTATCCATAGTAATCTTTATGTCCAAAAACGTCGTTGATTGAGCATCCTCGTTCATGTTTAGTGAAAACTTTAGTTCACTCATTCTATTCAGATTTATTATAGATTGTTCAAGTTCACTTGGTTTTCCTGGAAAAATTATTAAAATATCGTCTATGTAGCGCAACCATATTTTAGGTTTGATGGTCATATTTACAATGAAATTCTCTTCTATGTCGGCTACGTAAAGGTTTGCATATACGGGGGCAACCGAAGTTCCCATTGCTGTACCTTCCCTTTGCCTATAATAGTGTCCATCAAACTCAAAATAGTTATTTTCCAATACAGTCGTTAGTAATTTTACAATGGAATCTTTACGCTTATCCTCCCATCCTGCTTGTGTCATTCTCCTATAGACTGCTTCGATACCTTTTTTGTTGTTAATGCTCGTATAAAGAGACTCGACGTCCAGAGTTGCAATTGTATAGCACGTTGTATCAAATTTTAGGTTGATGAGCTTACGTAGAGTATCATCAGTGCTTCCCACGTATGATTTTATATTTTTTAATAAATATTTCAGTTCCTTGTGAAGATGCTTCGAAAGTAGCTCTGTAGCCATACCACAATTTGATATGATGGGTCTACCGATACATGGTCGGATTGGTTTGTGGATTTTCGGAAGCATATAGAACCGACCTGGTTTTCCTTCCTCATTCATTAGATTCTTTGATATATTAATGTCTAGCGATTTTACTGCGTCTCTAACTTCTTGAATTGCCTTGATCGTTTCTTCAACAGATACTTCTATATACGATGGACTAAGCAGTTGTCTGTATGCTTCCTCGATATATTGGTCTGTTCCCCACAAGACAATGTTTCCTCCTTTGTCAGCAGGTTTTATTATAATTCTTGTATTACTTGCTAGTTCTTTCAATGCAATGCTCTCTGATTTTCCAAGGTTGGTATGATAACATGTGTTAGGATGTAGTTCTTCATACTTTTCTAGATACTTACTCCCAAGAAATAATGATTTCATAGTATATTTAAGATTATCGTTGTCTATTGGTTTAAACGCGATATCCGCGGCTTTCTTTATCGTAGTGAAAAGTTGTTGGCGGCTAAATTCGCGTTGGGCTGGGATATAATTTAGTCCGAGGTTCAAGACTCGTAGTTGTTCGGCGCTGATATCTTCAGGTGTAAGATTGACAACAATGTTATTGTTGGTTTGTTCGAATCTTTCTGAAATATTGAAATTTCGTGTGTTAAAATCTGTTGGCTTCCGCCACTTTCGTCGATTAGGATGATATTCAATATGTGAGAGCTGTTGAATAGATATATTTATGTGATTCTGATTTTTAAGCTTTGAACATTTTCTTTGGAGCAAATTATTGTATAGATCATTTTCGATTGATAAATGATTAGTGTTTGTTACGTATCCATAAAAGTCACGAACAATGCATACAAAGTTTCGTTCAGCGTGACGAATGGTCTTTTGAAAACGATTTTGAAACGAAGTACGCTTGCTCGGTGGGATAAGGTTCCAGTTTACTTCTAAAGATTTCTTGATTTTAAGTCCACGTGGAGTTACGTGGTGTCGCGCACAAAACTGCATATACTGTCTATGAGCTAAGCAATGTGTAATTGTTCTTGAAGATGGGGATGTCTGTCTGACATCTTGTATATTTCTAGAGAAAATAGGAATACCCATCACTGCTGATCGTTTGCTACGATCGATTATATTATATTCCATATGTAAATAAGCAGCAGAAGAACAATAAAATAAAATATTTATTACGTTTCGGCTTGCGCCTTGATCACAACCACAAAGCAAAGTTTCACAAAACAGTATATAATACAGTCTGCGTTTATACACGCACTTATCTCGGAAGAATTTATGGAGGTTTTTCTCTTTTTAATTTATAATCTGACAGTGTATTGAGCATGCGGTCAGTCATTAATTGTCCGATCCAGTAATGCTCACGCTTTTTCCTTTCGATTGCATTGGCAAGGGCACCTTCTATGACGGTTGTGACAAATTTGTGGGTAGGATGTTCTTCGCAGTGTTCAACTACGCCATCTGTGTTGAATTTACTGTCACGTGTATTAGAATATTTACCCGTACGTCGCGATTTTATGTCTGCCCGTCGGTTCGTCAATCTATCTTTTAGCGCACGACCAGTCTCTCCCACATATTGTGCCTTACAGTCTAAGCATTCTGCCTTATAGATGCATCCTGTCGTGCGGCAGTTGTAGTCTCCTCGAATTGGATATTTCATTTGTGTTATGGTGCTTTGAAATATATTACCTTCCTGTATTTCTCGACAACATGCGCATCTAGATGCTTTACATTTACTAAATCCATTAAATTTAGGTGGGGTATTAATATGTGCGTTTCTTGTGAATTTTGATCGAACCAATGTGTCTCTAAAGCTGCGGCATTTTTTGAAAAATGTATCTGGTTGCGTAGTACTTACAAAATCCTATATATATATATATATATATATATATATATATATATATATATATATGTTATAATAACTATAACGCCTATCTAACAAAAATTAAACCATCAAGTAAATATAAATATATGGATAAAATTGAATTACTAGAATCCTTAAATATTTCGATAAATCAAAATTATTTAAAAGTAGAAAAATCTATATTTAGACAAGTAAAAGGTGTTCCAATGGTAGTTAATAGTAGCCCAATTATAGCTGACTAAATAGGATCATTAGCAAAAGCACTGGCAAATGCCAGCTCAGGTCCATTGAATATCTGCTAACTTCAATCATGAATATCAAAAGAGATTGAGACCATTCCGCGTTAAATACTGCCAGTCCTCCCTTGCATTCAGTAGTGGGATGGATCTGGCACTGATGAGTCATTGTGATGACGAAACGGTACTTGCTACTATTATCGTCGTTCTTCCGCGTCTGGCTTCAATGATAATAACGTGTTTCACGCGGAATGGTTTCACTCTCTTTTGAGATTAAGTATAATATCGCAATGCATTATAGGATCGAGATCCGCATTTTAGCGTCCGGAGGGTCTTCCATCAAGTTACCTGGAAGCTCCAAATTGTTGTTCTACTTTTAACTCAGATGTTGCCTATTAGGGGATATTTTACGATTACGTGTTTTATTTTAATTTATAATAAATCGTAATTAAAAAAATATTTATACCCTTTAGATAGCATGTTCTTAATTCATTGTTTTTAATTAATTCTCGATTATGGTTACAAATATGTTCATTTATTTTATCAAAACCAAGACTTCTGAAATTGCATTCTGTTTTTATAATGTTTCTAATATTATCGTTGCATATTGATTTCAATTCTTTATTATAATTATAAATTTTTCGTACTAGTGGCGGTAACAGTTTATACCTTATTTAAGGAATATATTTATATCTGATCATATTATTTCTTTAACTTTAGAATTATTTTAAAGTCTACCTATATTTATGTTATATATGCATTTAATAATGAAGTTTTTGGTTAGTGTTTATTTTTTATTGTTATTATTAACATTTATTGTCCGATTATAGTATTTTACATTACAATAACTGCCTATTATACAACTTACCCTATCATACTGATTAATTCATCGTTGATTTTTTGAACAAATTATTCTATATTTATGTTATATATGCATTTAATAATGAAGTTTTTGGTTAGTGTTTATTTTTTATTGTTATTATTAACATTTATTGTCCGATTATAGTATTTTACATTACAATAACTGCCTATTATACAACTTACCATATCATACTGATTAATTCATCGTTGATTTTTTGAACAAATGATTTTATTTGAAAACCCTCTTATATTTACATAAAGATCTCTAAGCTTATTATCTCTTAAAAGTTGTTTTAATATTTCTTATCGCCAATATATATTAAATATTTTAAGTCTTATTCCTTTTATTGCTATGACTTCTTGACTTGCATCTAACCGGAGTATTATAATATAGTTGTTTTTTATTTGATATACTACTTCTGCCAATTCCTTAATCCTAATGGGTACATATACTTTAGCGTGCTAATCCAAAAATCTTCTCTTTATAATAGTTTTTGATTTAATATTGCCTTATTTTCTTTAATAATATGTTATAAAATTAATAATTTACAGTATCCTATGCCATGTCCAATTAATCTCATATGATTATGAAATATAGTTTGACTATTATGCTGGGTCGCTAGGTACTAGGCAAATAAGTATTAAACGGACACATATTACTAATTAGCCTCTACGTGAAGCGGCCCAGGCAACGTATGTTAAACAAAAGTCGATCAACAGTTAAATAATTAGCCGGCTTGCATCAGCTGTAGGGATAGTCTTTTCATAGACTATCTCAGATCCTTTCGATGACTCCAACGGCGGATAAGACAATGGGCGAAAAGGCAGAAGAGAGTCATGGAGGCCTGGTTTATTACAGTAGCGATGTTGGATCATCAAAGGATATTGGGAACGGGAGATAGCCGAACAAACAAAATCACTCCGATGACTCCAACGGCAGATTAGACAATAGAGGAAAGGCGGAAGAAAGTATCGGATACCTGTCTCTTTACAGTAGCGATGTTGGATTATCAAAGGATATCGGGAACGAGAGGTAACCGAACAAATAAACGAAGACAATGAAAATGACAAGCAACAAATTTATAAAATATACATCTAATGCAAAGAACAATGGTCAACTCTCCACTGACTGGATTACCTTTCACTGTCGGGTGCCGTGTGACCAGCACTTGTACGGATACAGCGAAAGAGGCATCAACATCCGAAGATTACTTGCCTTTATGTAGGTACGTGGAATGTCATCTCGCTGGCGGGGAAGGAACCATAATTAGTTGAAGAGATGGCTCGCTTTGATCTTGAAATAGTCTGGAACTGAAACTAAACTTTTGGATCAAGGCTGGACCTTGAACTATTCGAGAGCTACCAACGGAAATCTTCTACAGGCGGGTGTAAGGATACTTGCAAGTCTCCGGTTATTGTTCGTGATAGAGGGAGGTTTAACCAAGTGAACGAAACGTTGGCGTCTTTGAGACTTCTAGTCAAAGAGGGAAAAGCGATAATTGTTGTGTGCGTATGCTCTCAACATTATCTCGTAATACGCATCCTTCATGGAAGATCTTTAGGTTCTTCTTGATAGTACTTCTGTTGGAGATTCCCTCGTCCCATTGGGTGACTTCAATTCTCATGTTGGTAGCGACAGTAGCACTTGGAATGGAGTGTTCGGGAGGAACGGACTCGAATCTAAATGCGAGTAGTGTTGAATTATTGCACTTTTGTTCGCGTAACAATTTGTGCATAACCAACACAATGTTTGAACATAAGAAGATCCATAAATGCACATGGCATCAAGATTCTCTCAGATAAAGATCAATTTTTGATACAGCAGGACGCTACTAATCAGTCTGGGTGGGTCTCATCAGCTGCTGACCCAGACCTACATTTCACGTTTCGACCCTTATTATCTGCTTTCTCCGTACATTGATGCTGATCGGATTTGAACTCAGAAGGTCTGTATCGCGAATTAACGCTACATCCACTAGGCTGGCTGCTCCAGTGGTGTGGATATACATTTCTGTATATTACTTTCGGTAGGGGATCGTATTCTAACGATCTATTAGAAACCTACCCGATGTGTGTGATTCGCTAGCCGGATCACTGTTTTTCATGCTGTCACTAGCAATGAATGTTTTTTAATTGTACTTGATTACATCTGTGAGCTGAAATTTTTTTCCGATTGTAGCACGATATTATCCTCACAGGTATTGATCTTATTTTTGATACAGCAGGACGCTACTAACCAGTCTGGGGGGGTATCATCAGCTGCTGACCTAGACCTACATTTCACGTTTCGACCCTTATTATCTGCTTTCTCCATACATTTATGCTGATCGGATTTGAACTCAGGACGTCTGTATCGCGATTCAACGCTACATCCACTAGGCTGGCTGTCCAGTTGTGTAGATATACATTTCTGTATATTACTTTCGACAGGGGATCGTATTCTAACGATCTATTAGAAACCTACCCGATGTGTGTGATCCGCTAGCCGGATCACTGTTTTTCATGCTGCCACTAGCAATGAATGTTTTTTAATTGTACTTGATTGCATCTGTGAGCTGAAATTTTTTTCCGATTGTAGCACGATATTATCCTCACAGGTATCGATCTTATTTTTGATACAGCAGGACGCTACTAACCAGTCTGGGTGGGTATCATCAGCTGCTGACCTAGACCTACATTTCACGTTTCGACCCTTATTATCTGCTTTCTCCATACATTGATGCTGATCGGATTTGAACTCAGGACATCCAACGCTACATTAAACGAAACTTGAAATGTTTCGTTGAAATGTTTCTGGGTCTTTGTGGTTATGAAGATTTATTATATCGATTTCGTATTGATCAGTACACGGAAACATTTTTATGTTATAAAATGTTATAGAAACGAAATAAACGTAATAGACATGTTTTTCGGATAAATCCACTAACGGTCATTTTACCTAATATCAATTATCGACTCCCTGATAGTCGATAATAGTAGTACTGAAGATAGTAGTACATGAAGTCGACTATCTGTCGACTACCTTAGGACCGCTCAGACGGGACGCCAAACAACCCCGAACACAAGACGTCAAGACGTGCATTGCGATCTAGTGTAGTGGAAGAAGAATTGAATAGTTGGATCAACGGGAGAAAGCAGTGGCTCAGTTGTAGTTGATGAACACACCTCTGAAGTTAATTTGGCGAAAATGTCTCTGATCACATTGTGCCTTACTATTGATTTCCCTCCGCATTTGCAAGACAATTAATGAACAACACTAAGAACTTCCCCACATACACATTTGCCTAAAGTATTTAAAATTTGCCACCCATATCTGACAGAGAGACCATCGGAAAATTCTTGATTGCTTAAGCGAAACTTAGGATCATCACTAGGGCGAGCAGATAGCCACGTTGACGCGCCCTTTCGAGCGGCATGCTTTAAAATTACCTGTTCGCAGTCGTTCACTGTATTTAACAGTGACGAAAATTTTTCGGCCGCCCGGAGATTCTTTAGTTTTCTAATTTCAACTATTGACTGTTTCTGGATGGTATCAATGTCGCCTCCGAGACCTAACTCAAATAAGGGCTTACATAGCAAAGAAGAATATTCCCATTCAGATTTGGTATTCTCATATGGATTTGATATCCCCAAACCTCCCATTGAGAAAGGCAGACTTGCTACATCGCGCCAACACTTCTGTAAATTAAAACCAGTTATTTTGGGGATTATTTTATTCTGTATGAAATCTTCGAGTGAAGAAAACCATTCACATTCACACTTACATGTTCTTTGTACATGCGTCCACTTATTTTGCACTGCTGCTGAAAATGCTAAGAACGCTAACTGCCGTGAATCGCTAGAGACTTCACATAACCTATCGAGCAATTTTAACCAGCGAGTTACTTGTGTTATTACCCAATCTTTTTCGAACGAACCAAAACCTATGGGAGCTCCTACAAGTTCTACACCATTAGATACGACATGAATCCCTAAGCTGGCAAGTGAATCACATTCAAGGATAATGTTGGCGTTAACCAGAGCTGTACACTTGTTGACATTAACATGAAATCCGTATTCCGGTCCTATAGATTGCAACGATTTAAAAAAATCATAAACATTCCCCGGTGAACCAACACATGATACATCGTCTGCATACCAACGCTGTTTTATTTGAGGATGCAAAGCGCCTAATCTATGTATTAATGGTATCGTTGCTGCCGCAAATGCTACCATTGCCAAAGGGTCGACTTGCGTGAAACCCTCCTTTGATAACAGATAATCATGGTCAATGGCTAAGATTGGATCTAAACTATACGTATTCTGCAGGAATCGTGCTAAAGCAGGGCATATCTTTTCTATATTGAGGAGAGCTAATTTCCTATTAATTCTATTAAAAGCATTATGTGCATCAATTTAAAGTAAACATGACGAGGTCGAATTAGCAAAGGTTTCACGCATATCTCGCACAACGAATTCGACACCTCCCTTTTGACCTGCACAAAGTTGTGAATTACCCGCAATTGACTTAATGAAAGGAGAAATGACATTTAAAATCGTTTTAGCCATTATGCGCCTATATGCCTCACCTATTCCGATCGGTCGAACACCAGGATTTTTATTAAGGGCAATGAGCCGACTAGCGATTAACGCTTCTGTTGAATGTTTTGGAACTCTATTACTAGCAATTCGCCTTGTCAGGTCTGCCAACGTAGAGGCCAACTGTAATGAATCCCTATCAAATGAGGTTAGCATTTGCCGCCATGATAAAGCATTAACACCCGAAGGACCCGCAGCGCCTGTAGTGCGCTTAGCCCCAAGTTGGATTGCAGCTGCATCTATCGTATCGAAAAAAGAGGGATGAACGTTATCACATTCCTCACTAATTACAGCTGCATGTGGATGCTTCGCTTCAAGAATAGACTTAACCGATTCGTTGCCGATATAATCATTTGGACTCGAAGTTTTATTGACAGAACCGTTTTCCAGGATTCTTACTGCAGAAGTAAGATTACCTGACATTAATGATTTCACGAACAGCGACTTTCAATTGCGCTTAGAATCGTATCGTGACTGGTGATACCTTTAAACGTGATTGAATACATTTACCCTCCCTTACTAATTCATCAAAATTTTGGCTTTGCCAAAGAGACAGGCGACGCGACATCAATTGACGTACATATTTGATTTTCGAAGAACCTACTTTTTGTAAAACGCACTGACAAATAATTGTCACCTTCATAAGCGACGAACCTTCGACGTTAACTTCGCGACAAGCAGTTTCAAACAATTTGTTTAGTTCATTTAAAAACATTCGGCTTTCGTTACACCTCGGTAAGTAAAAGAGATTAGGACGCCAAGTGATTACCACTTTGAATGATTGATGGATAAGAGTGTTTGGGAATCTATTCGAGGCAGCATCGAGGGTGTGAACCGCGTTATCCGCTATATTCATGCTTGCAAAGTGGGATACGAGTTGGTTTTCGCAATTTGCTGCAGAACAGTTAGTGCACGGCTTATTTGATTTTACACATTTGCATTGACGACATCGTGCTGAATGTCCATTGCACGAACAGCATTTTGGCTCGGCTGGAATTCCTTTAGGCATCGTGATTGTATTGGCGAAATAAAGTTGTTGACTATAAAAAAAATTCGATTTGTTGTCTCGTTTTTCTTTGTTAGGAAAAACGTAACAGCGATCTCAGACGATTTCAGCGCTCAAAGGCGGATTCGTAATGCGCTCTCAGGCGGCTTCGTAATGTGTTTGTAAGTGTTTGTGTATGTCAGTCGTCGATGGTTGTCACTGTATTGTATTTACTTTAGATTTGTCCGCCGGAACTGTGTATTTATGTATGTTATTTTATTGTGTTTACTTTAGATTGTATTTATGTAAGAACTTTAATAACCAATACTTTTACTAACGTTCAATTTTTTTAAATACCAGTTTTTATTATAAAAATTAACAACAAATACACATAATATCCTTAAATTTGTTTGCTTTTTGATCAGTCATTGATGTAAATCTTAGACGCTTGCCCATCTTTTACTATGTTTGATAATACTGTGCTTGTTCGTTTATTCTAAGCCTTGTAGCACGTATACAAACCGATGCACTAACTGCAATGGCGAAACTGATTTTTGATTTTTACTAACGTTCAATAATAATAAGTAAAATCAAATCAGCTAACTGAGTCTACGTAATTAATATAATTATAAAATAAAAATTATAAATTAATTATAACTAATTAATTATTATTTATAAATTAATTTAGCTTTATTAAATATTTATATTAAATTTATATTAAATATAAAATTAAATATTTATATTAAATAAATATTTATATTAAATATTTATTTATTAATTAATTTATTTAGCTTTATTAAAAATAAAGCTAAATAAAATTTAAATAATTTAATAAAAATATTTATAAATAAATAATTGTTATTAGATTTTTTATAATTTATATAAAGTTAAAATACAAAAATTGAAATTTAAAATAAAAGTCATTTTTATGAATTGACTAATAAATAACAGACGATATATCAGAATAAGGATAAGAGGTCATCAAAAGTAACTGCTATGCTATCAGGTTTCGAGCCCTATTCATCGGCACAACATGGAAGCGGAGCCAAATACGCGCTAATGACGTATTTCCTCCGATGAAATTTTATTATTTAGTGTATCATTTTTTAACGAAAAAACACCTTCAAATAACAATGCTTTAAGATTAGCGGTTTGAAATGTCGCTTCAACAATCATATCGGATAACTGAGTCTACGTATGCTCTACTAAATATAAATAAAAATAAAGATTAATAATAATTATTAAAGATTTTATCTATTTTATATTTATAAAGTTAAAATTTAAAATTGAAATTTTAAATAAAAGTCAATTTATATAACTTGACTAATAAATAACAGATGTTGTATCAGAAAAATTATCAGACGTCATCAGGAGTGACTGCTATGCTATCAGGTTTCGACCCCGATTCATCGACACAACATAAAAGCGGGCCCAAGTATCCTATTCTAATACAAAGTATATTTATTATTTTTTATTAGAGCATCTAATTGGTTAACATCAACTTTGTCGAAAATGCATGGCATTTATCTGAACAGCAGACGATTCAAAATATGATGGAAAATGACGAGCAACAGACGATTTCTATGAAAAAATGTGATTATAAATTTACTGCAATGAAAAGTGTTTTTTCATTTGGTCGGCTTCATAAATTATCCTCGTGTGAAGTCTTTAATCCTAGATGCAGCACTGTACACTACAATCAGCGTAGGTGGACCTCATCAGCAGTGAGCCTACGCCTACCTTTCGTGTTTCGGTCCTTTAATGATGTGCTGAAATTTTCCTCTGCTGCCTATGTAAAAACAAACGATACAGTTTGTAAGGAATACATTTCCACTTGTGCAAACTGTAGGTTGTTTCCGTCTTTTGTAACAAAAAGACGAAGATAGCACTACAGTTGCCGGAAACAACCGACAATCTGTCTTTTGAATTTTCTTGACAGGAAACCGGAATCTGCCAGGTTAATAGAATGAATAATTGCATACACGAGCGAGTATCATCATTTGGTCGGCTTCATAAATTATCCTCGTGTGAAGTCTTTAATCCTAGATGCAGCACTGTACACTACAATCAGCGTAGGTGGACCTCATCAGCAGTGAGCCTACGCCTACCTTTCGTGTTTCGGTCTTTTAATGATGTGCTGAAATTTTCCTCTGCTGCCTTTCTGTAAAAACAAACGATACAGTTTGTAAGGAATACATTTCCACTTGTCTGTTTATTAGGCATTATTAATTATCCACACGAGAAAAACAAATTTTTGTTAGAGTTAATTATAACAACGTTTCGGTCAATCACAGTGACCCTTTTCAAGTTGAAAGTTTTCAAACACAAATCGCCTTATATTACATAAGTGCGGAAGAAAATGAACATGTTTTCTTAGTCCATAGTGTCGATAGGAATTTTTAAATTATAATTTGATTTATTTCCATGCATCCTTTCACCACTGCCGTTGATGTGTATAGACTCAAAAATTATCCGTCTATAATAATTTGATTCTTTTGCAAGAATTTTGCAAAAGAATCAAATTATTATAGACGGATAATTTTTGAGTCTATACACATCAACGGCAGTGGTGAAAGGATGCATGGAAATAAATCAAATTATAATTTAAAAATTCCTATCGACACTATGGACTAAGAAAACATGTTCATTTTCTTCCGCACTTATGTAATATAAGGCGATTTGTGTTTGAAAACTTTCAACTTGAAAAGGGTCACTGTGATTGACCGAAACGTTGTTATAATTAACTCTAACAAAAATTTGTTTTTCTCGTGTGGATAATTAATAATGCCTAATAAACAGATTACGTGGCACACGAATGTAATTTTATCGGAATTTCCACTTGTGCATACTGTGCGTTGTTTCCGTCTTTTGTAACAAAAAGACGAAGATAGCACTACAGTTGCCGGAAACAACCGACAATCTGTCTTTTGAATTTTCTTGACAGGAAACCGGAATCTGCCAGGTTAATAGAATGAATAATTGCATACACGAGCGAGTATCATCATTTGGTCGGCTTCATAAATTATCCTCGTGTGAAGTCTTTAATACTAGATGCAGCACTGTACACTACAATCAGCGTAGGTGGACCTCATCAACAGTGAGCCTACGCCTACCTTTCGTGTTTCGGTCTTTTAATGATGTGCTGAAATTTTCCTCTGCTGCCTTTCTGTAAAAACAAACGATACAGTTTGTAAGGAATACATTTCCACTTGAGCAAACTGTACGTTGTTTCCGTCTTTTGTAACAAAAAGACGAAGATAGCACTACAGTTGCCGGAAACAACCGACAATCTGTCTTTTGAATTTTCTTGACAGGAAACCGGAATCTGCCAGGTTAATAGAATGAATAATTGCATACACGAGCGAGTATCATCATTTGGTCGGCTTCATAAATTATCCTCGTGTGAAGTCTTAAATCCTAGATGCAGCACTGTACACTACAATCAGCGTAGGTGGACCTCATCAACAGTGAGCCTACGCCTACCTTTCGTGTTTCGGTCCTTTGATGATGTGCTGAAATTTTCCTCTGCTGCCTTTCTGTAAAAACAAACGATACAGTTTGTAAGGAATACATTTCCACTTGTGCAAACTCTACGTTGTTTCCGTCTTTTGTAACAAAAAGACGAAGATAGCACTACAGTTGCCGGAAACAACCGACAATCTGTCTTTTGAATTTTCTTGACAGGAAACCGGAATCTGCCAGGTTAATAGAATGAATAATTGCATACACGAGCGAGTATCATCATTTGGTCGGCTTCATAAATTATCCTCGTGTGAAGTCTTTAATCCTAGATGCAGCACTGTACACTACAATCAGCGTAGGTGGACCTCATCAGCAGTGAGCCTACGCCTACCTTTCGTGTTTCGGTCCTTTAATGATGTGCTGAAATTTTCCTCTGCTGCCTTTCTGTAAAAACAAACGATACAGTTTGTAAGGAATACATTTCCACTTGTGCATACTGTACGTTGTTTCCGTCTTTTGTAACAAAAAGACGAAGATAGCACTACAGTTGCCGGAAACAACCGACAATCTGTCTTTTGAATTTTCTTGACAGGAAACCGGAATCTGCCAGGTTAATAGAATGAATAATTGCATACACGAGCGAGTATCATCATATGGTCGGCTTCATAAATTATCCTCGTGTGAAGTCTTTAATCCTAGATGCAGCACTGTACACTACAATCAGCGTAGGTGGACCTCATCAGCAGTGAGCCTACGCCTACCTTTCGTGTTTCGGTCCTTTAATGATGTGCTGAAATTTTCCTCTGCTGCCTTTCTGTAAAAACAAACGATACAGTTTGTTAGGAATACATTTCCACTTGTGCAAACTGTACGTTGTTTCCGTCTTTTGTAACAAAAAGTCGAAGATAGCACTACAGTTGCCGGAAACAACCGACAATCTGTGTTTTGAATTTTCTTGACAGGAAACCGGAATCTGCCAGGTTAATAGAATGAATAATTGCATACACGAGCGAGTATCATCATTTGGTCGGCTTCATAAATTATCCTCGTGTGAAGTCTTTAATCCTAGATGCAGCACTGTACACTACAATCAGCGTAGGTGGACCTCATCAGCAGTGAGCCTACGCCTACCTTTCGTGTTTCGGTCCTTTATTGATGTGCTGAAATTTTCCTCTGCTGCCTATGTAAAAACAAACGATACAGTTTGTAAGGAATACATTTCCACTTGTGCAAACTGTACGTTGTTTCCGTCTTTTGTAACAAAAAGACGAAGATAGCACTACAGTTACCGGAAACAACCGACAATCTGTCTTTTGAATTTTCTTGACAGGAAACCGGAATCTGCCAGGTTAATAGAATGAATAATTACATACACGAGCGAGTATTATCATATGGTCGGCTTCATAAATTATACTCGTGTGAAGTCTTTAATCCTAGATGCAGCACTGTACACTACAATCAGCGTAGGTAGACCTCATCAACAGTGAGCCTACGCCTACCTTTCGTGTTTCGGTCCTTTAATGATGTGCTGAAATTTTCCTCTGCTGCCTTTCTGTAAAAACAAACGATACAGTTTGTAAGGAATACATTTCCACTTGTGCAAACTGTACGTTGTTTCCGTCTTTTGTAACAAAAAGACGAAGATAGCACTACAGTTGCCGGAAACAACCGACAATCTGTCTTTTGAATTTTCTTGACAGGAAACCGGAATCTGCCAGGTTAATAGAATGAATAATTGCATACACGAGCGAGTATCATCATTTGGTCGGCTTCATAAATTATCCTCGTGTGAAGTCTTTAATCCTAGATGCAGCACTGTACACTACAATCAGCGTAGGTGGACCTCATCAGCAGTGAGCCTACGCCTACCTTTCGTGTTTCGGTCCTTTAATGATCTGCTGAAATTTTCCTCTGCTGCCTTTCTGTAAAAACAAACGATACAGTTTGTAAGGAAAACATTTCCACTTGTGCAAACTGTACGTTGTTTCCGTCTTTTGTAACAAAAAGACGGAGATAGCACTACAGTTGCCGGAAACAACCGACAATCTGTCTTTTGAATTTTCTTGACAGGAAACCGGAATCTGCCAGGTTAATAGAATGAATAATTGCATACACGAGCGAGTATCATCATTTGGTCGGCTTCATAAATTATCCTCGTGTGAAGTCTTTAATCCTAGATGCAGCACTGTACACTACAATCAGCGTAGGTGGACCTCATCAGCAGTGAGCCTACGCCTACCTTTCGTGTTTCGGTCCTTTAATGATCTGCTGAAATTTTCCTCTGCTGCCTTTCTGTAAAAACAAACGATACAGTTTGTAAGGAATACATTTCCACTTGTGCAAACTGTACGTTGTTTCCGTCTTTTGTAACAAAAAGACGGAGATAGCACTACAGTTGCCGGAAACAACCGACAATCTGTCTTTTGAATTTTCTTGACAGGAAACCGGAATCTGCCAGGTTAATAGAATGAATAATTGCATACACGAGCGAGTATCATCATTTGGTCGGCTTCATAAATTATCCTCGTGTGAAGTCTTTAATCCTAGATGCAGCACTGTACACTACAATCAGCGTAGGTGGACCTCATCAGCAGTGAGCCTACGCCTACCTTTCGTGTTTCGGTCCTTTAATGATCTGCTGAAATTTTCCTCTGCTGCCTTTCTGTAAAAACAAACGATACAGTTTGTAAGGAATACATTTCCACTTGTGCAAACTGTACGTTGTTTCCGTCTTTTGTAACAAAAAGACGGAGATAGCACTACAGTTGCCGGAAACAACCGACAATCTGTCTTTTGAATTTTCTTGACAGGAAACCGGAATCTGCCAGGTTAATAGAATGAATAATTGCATACACGAGCGAGTATCATCATTTGGTCGGCTTCATAAATTATCCTCGTGTGAATTCTTTAATCCTAGATGCAGCACTGTACACTACAATCAGCGTAGGTGGACCTCATCAGCAGTGAGCCTACGCCTACCTTTCGTGTTTCGGTCCTTTAATGATCTGCTGAAATTTTCCTCTGCTGCCTTTCTGTAAAAACAAACGATACAGTTTGTAAGGAAACATTTCCACTTGTGCAAACTGTACGTTGTTTCCGTCTTTTGTAACAAAAAGACGGAGATAGCACTACAGTTGCCGGAAACAACCGACAATCTGTCTTTTGAATTTTCTTGACAGGAAACCGGAATCTGCCAGGTTAATAGAATGAATAATTGCATACACGAGCGAGTATCATCATTTGGTCGGCTTCATAAATTATCCTCGTGTGAAGTCTTTAATCCTAGATGCAGCACTGTACACTACAATCAGCGTAGGTGGACCTCATCAGCAGTGAGCCTACGCCTACCTTTCGTGTTTCGGTCCTTTAATGATCTGCTGAAATTTTCCTCTGCTGCCTTTCTGTAAAAACAAACGATACAGTTTGTAAGGAATACATTTCCACTTGTGCAAACTGTACGTTGTTTCCGTCTTTTGTAACAAAAAGACGGAAGATAGCACTACAGTTGCCGGAAACAACCGACAATCTGTCTTTTGAATTTTCTTGACAGGAAACCGGAATCTGCCAGGTTAATAGAATGAATAATTGCATACACGAGCGAGTATCATCATTTGGTCGGCTTCATAAATTATCCTCGTGTGAAGTCTTTAATCCTAGATGCAGCACTGTACACTACAATCAGCGTAGGTGGACCTCATCAGCAGTGAGCCTACGCCTACCTTTCGTGTTTCGGTCCTTTAATGATGTGCTGAAATTTTCCTCTGCTGCCTTTCTGTAAAAACAAACGATACAGTTTGTAAGGAATACATTTCCACTTGTGCAAACTGTACGTTGTTTCCGTCTTTTGTAACAAAAAGACGAAGATAGCACTACAGTTGCCGGAAACAACCGACAATCTGTCTTTTGAATTTTCTTGACAGGAAACCGGAATCTGCCAGGTTAATAGAATGAATAATTGCATACACGAGCGAGTATCATCATTTGGTCGGCTTCATAAATTATCCTCGTGTGAAGTCTTTAATCCTAGATGCAGCACTGTACACTACAATCAGCGTAGGTGGACCTCATCAGCAGTGAGCCTACGCCTACCTTTCGTGTTTCGGTCCTTTAATGATGTGCTGAAATTTTCCTCTGCTGCCTTTCTGTAAAAACAAACGATACAGTTTGTAAGGAATACATTTCCACTTGTGCAAACTGTACGTTGTTTCCGTCTTTTGTAACAAAAAGACGAAGATAGCACTACAGTTGCCGGAAACAACCGACAATCTGTCTTTTGAATTTTCTTGACAGGAAACCGGAATCTGCCAGGTTAATAGAATGAATAATTGCATACACGAGCGAGTATTATCATATGATCGGCTTCATAAATTATCCTCGTGTGAAGTCTTTAATCCTAGATGCAGCACTGTACACTACAATCAGCGTAGGTAGACTTCATCAGCAGTGAGCCTACGCCTACCTTTCGTGTTTCGGTCCTTTAATGATGTGCTGAAATTTTCCTCTGCTGCCTTTCTGTAAAAACAAACGATACAGTTTGTAAGGAATACATTTCCACTTGTGCAAACTGTACGTTGTTTCCGTCTTTTGTAACAAAAAGACGAAGATAGCACTACAGTTGCCGGAAACAACCGACAATCTGTCTTTTGAATTTTCTTGACAGGAAACCGGAATCTGCCAGGTTAATAGAATGAATAATTGCATACACGAGCGAGTATCATCATTTGGTCGGCTTCATAAATTATCCTCGTGTGAAGTCTTTAATCCTAGATGCAGCACTGTACACTACAATCAGCGTAGGTGGACCTCATCAGCAGTGAGCCTACGCCTACCTTTCGTGTTTCGGTCCTTTAATGATGTGCTGAAATTTTCCTCTGCTGCCTTTCTGTAAAAACAAACGATACAGTTTGTAAGGAATACATTTCCACTTGTGCAAACTGTACGTTGTTTCCGTCTTTTGTAACAAAAAGACGGAAGATAGCACTACAGTTGCCGGAAACAACCGACAATCTGTCTTTTGAATTTTCTTGACAGGAAACCGGAATCTGCCAGGTTAATAGAATTGAATAATTGCATACACGAGCGAGTATCATCATTTGGTCGGCTTCATAAATTATCCTCGTGTGAAGTCTTTAATCCTAGATGCAGCACTGTACACTACAATCAGCGTAGGTGGACCTCATCAGCAGTGAGCCTACGCCTACCTTTCGTGTTTCGGTCCTTTAATGATGTGCTGAAATTTTCCTCTGCTGCCTTTCTGTAAAAACAAACGATACAGTTTGTAAGGAATACATTTCCACTTGTGCAAACTGTACGTTGTTTCCGTCTTTTGTAACAAAAAGACGAAGATAGCACTACAGTTGCCGGAAACAACCGACAATCTGTCTTTTGAATTTTCTTGACAGGAAACTGGAATCTGCCAGGTTAATAGAATTAATAATTGCATACACGAGCGAGTATCATCATTTGGTTGGCTTCATAAATTATCCTCGTGTGAAGTCTTTAATCCTAGATGCAGCACTGTACACTAGAAAAGTGTTTTTGTTAATTAGAAAAATACCGTTTTTCTTTGAACTCATATTTGCTGTATGCGCAGCAACAGCGAAATCCTTCAGATATTTTACAACAAAAATTTATTGACAAGAAAAAATAAATGTACACCAGATTTTTCTTTAAGCACTGGTTCGATTGTCGGATCGTGGACAGTGTACGAGCCAAACTACTACAAGCATCGCGATCCTGTAAGACATACCACAGTTATCTTTCAGTTAGCTTAAGGCGCTTTTCAACGAGTTTTGAGATTTTATCTCTCCACCGGTATCAAGGTCTACCTCGAGGTCTCTTTCATAGAGTCTGTCTAAAAACACTCCAAGGCAATCCATAGACATCCTTAGAACGTATCCTAACCAACTCAGCTGACTAGCTTCGATGTGGAGAAGCAGCGACTTTACTCCGAGTCCATCCAGGATGACTAAATTCCTAACCTTATCTCTAGGATTAAGACCGACCACACCGCGAAGGAATTTAATTTCGGTCGCCTGTATCTGAGCTCCTATATTTTCAGTCATAACCCAAAGCTCATGATCAGAGGATAAGATAGGAACTAAGATTGAGTGGTAAACCGAAAGCTTCGCTTGCTGACTCAACTCCTACTTCACCACGACAGACCTGTACAAATAACGCATTGCTACGTTAGCTGCATAAATCCGCTTCTCAATCTCCCCGATGCTCATGCCGTTCTTCGAGAACAATACCCTAAGATACTTGAAGTCATCCACATCAGGAAGAATATTTCCCCAATCCGGGTTGAAATTGACACCTAATCCGAGACGATCCCTGCTGCTTAACATTTCATTGTAAATCGATCTAGCAGGCGTTGTAAGTCTTTAGGACAAGAAGCCAACAAAACAACGTCATCTGCAAAATGCAGAGATGGTATCCTTAAGGAACCGAACTAAAGACCGACATCCAACAGAGCAGCCAGTTTCGTAATTTTGTCTTTGTAAACAAGAAACAAAAGTGAAGACAATGGACAACCCTGACGAAGAACAATGCCTAGTTGAAATGATTCACACTTCCTACATAGAACACGAAAACAACTCATTCTTTGTTCATGCAGAGAAGCCACAGCTACCCGAAGATAATATGGTATTCCATACTCCCTTAGTACCTCAAATAACCTCTATTTAAGAACTCGGTCGAACGCCTTCTCCAAATTGACAAAGCACATGTAGACCTGTTGAGCGAACTCACAAGACGTGTCAAGGATAGTTAAGAGAGTAAAGAGCTGATCCGTAGTTCCACGACCTGGTAGAAAGCCGCATTGTTCCTCTTGCAACTGTCCCTCGACTATATGCCGTTCCTTAACTCAAGAATCGAAGCAAAAAACTTACCAGCCTAGTTAAGAAGATTGATACCCGATGATTGGAGCACACTCTTCGGTCACCTTTCCTAAATATCGGTACCACCACCCCAATTCGCCACTCACTAAAAACCTTGACCGACTTCAATACAACATTGAAGATCGGTGTTAGCCACTTTACGCCAACAACTTTGAGAGCCTTCAAAATTTCAGGTCGAATTTAGTCTACCACAGAAGACTTGCCATTACGAAGTTTTTAACAACAGCAATGACCTCTTCCAAAAAAATTAGCTTACCGTTGGTTCTGAAGGCTCTACTTCTACAGAGAATGCATATCTACCAGATTAAGGAGACCCCTAAAATGCACTTTTCAACAGATAAGAATTTCTTCAATGTCAGTCAGCATAGACCCGTTCTTGTCATAGACAGTTTGAGGAGTTTTCTGCTTTCCAACACGACAGTTCTTGATCGTAATCCTGAACATCTTCGAAGCTGACATATAATCAAGTTCTAAGTGCTCTCCAAATTTATCCAAGGCCGCCTTCTTCGCTTCGATAACTGCTCGAGCTGAAGCTCTCCTTGCCCTTGGGTACTTGATTACAGCTTCTATTGATTTATCAGGCAAAGTTGCCTTATAAGCCAGCTTCTTTTGTTGGACGAAATCTCTATCTGTTGGTATCCACCAAGTAGTTCGAGGATTTCCTCCGCGACAAGCACCAAAAACCTTTGAGCCACAACTTTTCACTGATGCTTTGGCAACTGGAAAAGTTGCATTTGCAAGCGAAAATCTGAACATCTCCCATTTCTGATCAATGTTCTTCACCTCTTTTAGCAACCGAGAAAAGTAATCACGGATATAGCCAGAAAAACGTTCTTTGACATAAACATCTACTAAAAGCTCCAAACGCGCCCTCACACTAAGTTTAAGTTTCCAGGCTTGTCTAGCATCCGATCATTTCGTTGAAGTGTACTAACTACAAGGTAGTGATCAGTCAACAGCTCACCTCTAATCTTCACACGAGTGTCCAGAACATAAAGTCACAGATCAGATAAAACGATTACAAAATCGAGCATTGATCTTTGACTGAGAAAATCCTGATGCCATGTACATCGATGGATCTTCTTATGTTCAAAAAAGGTGTTGATTATGCACAAATTGTTACGAGAACAAAAAAACAACAATACTACTCACATTCAGATTGGAGAGTCCGTTCCTCCCCAACACTCCCTTCCAAGTGCTACTGTCGCTACCAACATGAGCATTGAAATCACCCAATAAAACGAGGAAATCTTCAACAGGAGTACTATCAAGCATAGCCTGAAGATCTTCCACAAAGACTGCGTATTCTGAGATAATGTTGGGAGCATACATACACACAAGAGTTATCCCCTTTCCCTCTTTGATTAGAAGTCTCAGAAACGCCAGCCTTTTGTTTATAGGGTTAAATCTCTGTACCACGAACGACAACCGGTGACTTGTAAGTATCCCTACAACTGCCATTTGTCACTTTCCGCTAGTAACTCCTGAATAGTTTAAGGTCCAATCTTGATCTAAAAGTTTAGTTTCAGATCCAGAATAGTGAAGATACAACTGCCTGGTCACATGGCACCGGACAATAAATTTCCTCCGGTCAGTTATAAAGCCGCTTCGCTCGATCACAAGAAAACATCATTATATACACCAAAATCAACGTAAAAATATCAATAAAAGAGGTAATCTTAATTATTCCCGCCGTTAATCGTCCAATTTATGAGATATGTCTTGAATGTCTTAACGTCTGTGGCTATCACGATTTCCGACAGTAGTCAATTCTAAGCATTTGCACAACGATGAGACAACCGATCGAACCGTGAACTGCGTGTATAAAGTTTATATAAAGATTAATAGAAAATATATCATGTATTAGAATTAAGATTTAAGGCAATATGGAAGAACTGCATGTATAAAGTTTCGGTCTTTATTCTTCAACCCAGCATATCAGCTGGCCAAATACATCCTTTTCTATAACGTTTTTTTCCATGTAACAACATATCCGCTACTTTTGACCTTTGCATGTGTTTTGATAACTTTTGCATGTGCTTTGATTTGTAAATAAAAGCCTCTCTCTTTCTGTTACTACAATTTTACTTACAAACTGTACAGTATGGACTCTCTCTTCAAGCCTGAGATTCTAAAGCTACTATCTGATTCACCAGATGAAGAACGAGAATTATTATTACAAGCAAGCATTGGCTATGAAGCCGTTTTGCTCGATCACGAGAAAACATCATTACATACACCAAAATCAACATAAAAATATCAATAAAAGGGGTAATCTTCATTATTCCCGCCGTTAATCGTCCAATTTATAAAAGCATTCTTAAATGTCTTAACGTCTGTGGCCATCACGATTTCCGACGGTAGTCGATTCCAAGCATTTGCACAACGATGAGACAACCGATCCAACCGTGAACTGCGACCATGGGACGATATCCTCAACAACAGGGGATGACCTCTGTGATATCGTCTATCGTTGATAACCATCGAATGGGTAGGATATCCATCCGAACCGTTGGCGATATGCCACATTACTAGCATATCTAGGATGCACAGTCTTTGGTGCACAGTCATCATATCCAGAGTTTTAAGTCTGTCGCGATAACTCATATGAGAACAACTCTAACACAGTTTGCTGCTACAACGAAGAATATTTTCTAAGTCATTCAACTATTTTTTGACGTTGGAAAACTGGCTTGTATCGCAAACTTAATATGCGATCTTACAAGTGCATTAAATAGAATTCTAAAACATGTGGGTGACACAAACTTAAAGCAGTGTTTTATCAAGTACAACATTCTTCCGGCAGACGCGCACCCACGCTACAAGCATCCGGAAAATGCCATGATCGAATAAGGCTTGTATCAACTGAGAATGATGCACACGATCGAATGCTCTACTTCGTTTCCTGGGACCTTGCGAAGGAGTATGAAACTTTTTTCCACGACGAATTAATGAATGCTGGAACAATACAATTTAAACCTATTTAAGCTTCCATCAAAATTTCGAATCTTCCTCCCCTCCTGGATAAGAAGAATATTGAGTCTTTAAAGAGACTATTTAGACTAACAAACTTCCGGTACGTGACTGGGAAGAACGGGTTTCCTCTCCCGATAGTTTATGCGTCCTCTTCCATTGATAATGCTGAGATCCTAACAAAAGCCGCCTGTAACCCATTTTTGTGACATAATTTATTGTTTAAACTCATAAGCACCGACGAGCTAACTTACCCGCACTGCAATACTTGCCACGAATGGGGCCACTGGGGCTTTGGATGTGTTAAGAAGAGTCTTGTGGGGTAGGCGGCCTAACAATTTCCCCGCAAGTTGGGGGAAAGTGCCCCTCCCAGCCCAAGTGTTCAAATTGTGGAGGAGCCCATCCGGCGTTGTCCAGGAAGTGTGCGAACTTCAAACTGTATTGTTCCCGCCACTGCTCATCCCACCTCAATAAAAAAGATGATCCGGTAACTTTTGGTGCAGTTGCGGGTAGAATGACTGACAACGACATCATCAGGTTAGTCGACTTCACAAGACAATCAATCTTTAAGCAATTGGAGAACTTGATTCAGAAACAGCTCGCCTTATTTTTTACCCCTTTAGTAATCACCGACCCTCCGGTACTGAAGGAATCAAAGAAAAGAGCAGCATCCTCACACAGAGTTCCTCCTGTGAAGAGCGTGAAAATGTTAAAATCTAAGGCCGAAGATGCTGCCGTTGCACTCATGGGTAACCCCTCCTCACTCCTCTTCATATCAAAGACTCTTGACCTTAGTTAAGTGCTCCTTAAGGTCCTTCTCCTGTAAAACTATTCATGTTCAGCCATGTCTTGTTTAGTAGTTTCACTCTGTAATAACGGTAAACGCCTCAGTCTAGCCAATATCTACATCCGTCATGGGGATATACACAAAAACCGTGTCATCCTAGATAGTATTATCGGCAGCGGCTACGACATGATACTTGGGGATTTTAACGACAGAACTGATCGTTGGATCAATGCAGCAATTCGCAGAGCTAGGAACGGTTATCTTATTCACAAACCACCTTCCCCTACCTTTCATTGCATATCAACAAATGCAATCCTCGGCATTTTACTGCTTCACTCGAGGTGGTTGTTAAAACCCCTCTGCACGGAGCAGTCGCGCTAGCAATTGTCCACCTCTCATGAACAAATTCGTTGGATTATTGAGGAAGATACGTTGCTTCGAAGGAGGTTTCACTTTGATCCGATCATAGTGGCCTTCTTTCAAGCGGATATCCAACTATTTCCCAGAATAGGAAATGAGAGTCTGACCGAATTTAATACCTACCTCTTTTCGCAAGCTACCGCGATTGTATCAACTACCTATAAAGGTCGTATATACAATCCCACTCCAACGAAACTCAAGGTCCTAGCGAAATTGCTTAACCTCCCTAATCTCTCTGTTTTCGCCAGACAGGCTCTCTCGAATGAATACTGGATCACTATATATAAGTTCCAGCTGAGTAAGGATAGGACGAGTATTGCTCGCCTTAGTCCTTCTCAGTTTTCATTTTGGAAGATTTTCAAGAAGGAGACGTTTGTTTGCTGGAAGGATAGAGCATCGGGTTGGATAGGGAATGTAGGCCTTGATAAAGTTTTAGAGGAGTCACTAGCCCTTCACAACTAAGGAGCCACTCAATCACCTCAACCAATCCCGCCTTGGGATAACTTCAGGAGTAGGGATTTATCTGTTACGGATATCCTTAACTCCTGGGGTCCACTCTCGGGCACCTCCAAATCCGTCGCTTCACTTTCTTCTCGGGTCTGTCAGCTTTTGACAGCTGATCAGAGAAGAGAGGTGGTCGTCACAATGCTTTTAGCCTCCTCATCCGATGTAGCAGGCATCAATATTAGTAAGCGTTTTTCTTCCTAAGAAAAAGTCCTGCTTATGCCCTAAAGATCTGCGACCCATTTCGATTCAAAATGCCCTAGTTTCGATTTACGAAAAAGCGCTTGCACGTGAAATCCGCGACTATTTAAGTAGGCGTAATTTGATCCCTCCAGGTTTTCATGGGTATATTAAAAGTCGCTCGGTCCATTCAGCAGTAGGTGAGGTGGATCAGTTTTGTCGTGAGAATAGCCATCGCCTAGTTGTGGCTGTTTTTCTTGATTTTTCTGCTGCATTTGAGCGCATCTCCATTCCTTTTGTGATCTCTTCTCTCAGGTCCCTCGGGTTGCCTGCGAGAATTGTGAACAGAGTGGAGATCCTGCTGTATACCAAGCGTTTTTAATATGAAGGCGACCCTGATGCGCGTCAGTTCTACCCTATTACGGGTGTGCCTCAAGGTTCCCCACTTTCTCCTATCTTATACCTTGCTGCCTCTATAAAACTATTAAAAATATTTAAACGGGAACAACGTCTAGTCGTGTACGCTGATGACACCACAACCCTGTTTACTGGACGCCGGTGTAAAGACGTAGTCCCTGACATCAGCCGTTTCTTTTCAAGATTAAAAGACCAGCTATACCAATCCAATCTTATTTTAAACTCTGCAAAATCGCAGGTGGTAGTCTTTCATGGCTCCCTCGCAACAAAGAAAAAACTTAAGAGACTAGCATCTGTGCTCTCCTCTATATTTGCCTCTGAACCACTTCCCGCCTTTACAAGTCGAGTAAAATACATAGGGTTCACCGTTACGGTGAACAGGTCGGCGAAAGCTGACCTGGATAGATTCAAACGTATCCTGAATAAAGCTAGGTGGGCCATAAAACGGGCTCAACGTCTGTCATTGAAAGGGAAAACCCAGGTGCGCCTCTGGGGCACTTCGGCTATCTCGAGATTATTTTTCTTTTCGAGAGGACGTCCCACCGAGCAAAGGCTAAGGTTTCTTAAGCTCCTCGTCTCTCGTTTATTCAGCATAGTTCGTCTCGATTGGATTCTTCGGGGGGGGGTGAAAGACCCCGGGTGGTTTAGTCGAAAGGCGGCGTGTTGGATTGGCTGGATTGTTCAGATCTCGCTGGACCTGAGGGCGTGATATCATTATGAAGACTAAATGCTGTTATGAGTTGTCTTATCTGAACTGCAGTTGTTTTTTCTAATGTCTCTAATCGTATTTTTCAGTAGTAGTTAGTTATTTATTTAAGAAATTCCTTATTATTGTAACGTTTCTTGATTACTATTTTTGGGAATAACTTATTCGAAACTTCAAGTAACTTACCGCGAATTACATGCCAGCAACGATCAACTAAACTGTCGTCACAACAAATTAATACAATCTGCATAAGTCAAGAGTGCTGCGTGATCTGCCTTATGTTACAGCTGTTTGACCAAATTAGGTTCAGCATCCTCCCTCATAGCTTCCAAAGAAGGATGAATACGTAATTGAATGTTTACATGGTCACTAAATCCCAGACGAGATACATAGCGTATGTTACAAACATGATCACAATTTCGAGAAAAGAGTAGATCAAGTATAGATGAACGTTTGCCGCATACTCTGGTAGGACAGGTCAGTAATTGAACGAGTAATAAATCGTGGGTCAAGAATTGCCATATTTGAGTTTCAGAAGCAATGCAATGATCAATAGTAAAACCACCAACATCATTAACAACAACACTCGGAATCTTAAAATCATTAGATAGGATGAACGGACTATGATGCTTACATGAATTAAGAAGCACATTAAGCAGTACACCGTCAAAACCAGATGATTTAGGAGTTCTATAAAGAACACCAAGCGAAAATTTAAGTTCAGATAATATTACGTCTAACACCAAGCACTCACAAGTTCCTTAACTATTGGAGTACTCGACCAAACCGACTACAACCGCTTCGTAAGCTAAATAGATGGCAACATCACCCCCCGCGAAGAACATCACACATATCTGACCGAGTTACGGTATAACCCTGAATATTAATTGTAACATCACTAATCTCACTATGCAGCCACGACTCAGATACGGCAAATGCGTCAAAATGTTTTGTAGTTAACATAATGCGAAGATCATCCAGATTAGAAGTTGAGCTACGAATGTTAGAATAGCCTATGAGAAGAGCACGCTTATTTGCAGAATCTGCAATACTCGTTTTCACCGAACTGAAATCCACAAGGGAACTCACATATAAAACCATCACTCAAAGATCTATGCAGATTGGATGCCAACGCACAAATGGCTTGCGTTGGCAAACACGAAAATTTCTGGCACACAAATCTATCTCACCGCCACGACGGCGGGCAAGCTCCTGCTTAGCATTAAGTAATAAAATACGCTCTTCGTAAGAAAAATCCTTTAAAATACGAACAGGTTGATTTTTTAGTCTGTATCCTCGATTTAAGAGGAATTTAGCTTCAATAGTCGATCCGAGGACAACCTTTAGAAGTCTAGGATAGTTATCAGATGTTTTCTTAACAAGTCGAAACATACTCCTGACAGTTAACTTGGACACAACATCTCGATCCGAATAGTCGAACATGGTGGAAATAATGGTCCTGACTGCATCAACGTCATTATCTAAACGAGTTTGCAAAACGCTACTTGCAGATTCACTTAAATTGACAAACAACACACAACAAGACATGTCAAAGTCCTGATGTCGGGTACGTTTATTAGATTCAGATTCAACATGCGCCCAGTCTGACGAAATTGAGTTGGACAGACGACGCCACGGGCGATAGCGATCAAGCTCCCCTTCAGTGTCATTCACTTTATGATTATTACTTGTGTCAAAAGAGCTACAACCGATATTGCCACTTAGGCTTTTGTAGTTATAAAAAATTAAAAAAAAAGATTTATTTTAGCGTGGCAAATACGTGCCAGCGCACGCTTACATTACCACAACAAAACAAAAATGTAAATCATGTGTCGAGAAGGTGTGAACGGAGGAGGTGTTTGAATGTGATAAAGGAGGGAGCGCGGCGGACGTCGAGAGGGAGTTGATTCCAGGCGAGTGAGGCAGCGACGAGGAAGGATCGAAGACCGTAGTTGTTGGAGTGATTGGGAACGTGGAGTAAGAGTGTATGACGGGAACGCAGCGATTGCGAGGTGGGGCGAGTGTCGTCTAAGAAAGGAAGGTTGATGAACGATGGGGAGCCGACGGCGATGAGACGAAAAGTTACGACAAGCCGGAATTCAATGCGGATGTGGATGGTGGGCTAGGAGAGTTGGGCAAGATATGTGGGTATGTGGTCGAAGCGACGAAGACGAAAGAGCACTCGAACGGCGGAGTTGATTAGGCGTTGTATGGGTAGGATGATTGATTATAGTACATTATTTCATATAGTACAGCTTTCAAATCGTCCAGATATCAGATCGTCCAGCTTTCAGATCAAATCACTGATTTTTTAATGAAAAAAGTAATAAATATTAAAAAATATTTAACAGCTTCAACACACAATTTAAAAGTTATACTTCGTTGAAGTTCGGATCTACATCCTTGCTTGGTCAATACGGACATGGGTGATCGAGAACCAGTTATAATTAATTTCGTCCCGCTACTGCTTGACTGCATGTTGAGCCGGTTTCTATAATACTGATATGGACGTCCGTTTGTCCATATTCGACATGGTTGCCGCTTAGTGCTGCTCGGGCATATTACAAGGTTATTATTTCCGATAGTGACCTAGGTAGATAGGCTGTTACAACCATGATATGATGATTCGCATACTCGCTGTTCATTTATAATGATATTTGCTTCACATGACTGAATCGACTTTGCTGGTTTGTGAGCATAAGATATAACGCAACAAATCCCACAATAATAAGGTCGTTGCTGTAACCATCGCAGTCACACCAATCTCGAGCTGAACATAGTCGTCAATACGTTTTACCCAGCGTGGTTTACGAGATTTTGATCCCATTTGTAGATAAACAGATATTGTTTGCTTTTAAATTGTGTTTTTAAGCTGTTAATTTTTTGTTCTTCAATTTTTGTTAATTTTTTCATTAAAAAATTTAGTGATTTGATCTGCAAGCTGAAATCCGGACGTTTTGAAAGCTCTACCATATGAAATTTGGACGATCGGAATGCTGTACTATATAAAAGCTGTACGATTGTGTGTTTAAGCTGTTAAAATTTTTGTTCACATGCAAATTTGATATATTTGTATTTAATAACCAAGACAAATTTTTAACCAATGTTTGTTTTAAAATGTGTTGTTAAATTTAATTATGTTGTAGGCGTGTTTTGTTTTTCGGTATTTTCTTTTTCTTTTAGTGTAGAAATGCAGGGCACATCAATGCTTGTATTTTTGCATAAATGTAAAAATCGAAATGTTGTGAACATTTAATTCTAATCCTGATGATCGCCGGAGCTATGGAAATATTTTATTTTTTAAAATGAAAATATTTTCTGTTTCAGTAAAACTATCTAGTCAATTTATAGATAGCGCTCGAATTCAGGCAAGTAAATACATTCAAGGTGAAACAACTGACGTGACTTAACGTTGTTACTCACTTCACAAAGTAAAGTGATCCGACAGAGAGTATTCATAAAACTGATGTTATTAATGCTGATATGCGGACTAGAAAGAGCATTTCAATTTGTGAATTCTGTGGTTGAACAGTGCATAATCGAAGTAAATGCCTCGTGCGAAATATCACCTGTTTTCAATGTGGAAAAATAAGGCATTTCGCAAAGATTCACTAAATCTAAAACTAATTCGAAGCTCTATACTTTGCAACAACAATAAGTAAATCGTCTAAAGAACAACTATTCTTGCCATTAATGAGATACATGTTGACGTTCTGTTTGACACCGGAAACAGTGAAACTTTTATCGATGAGAATTTTGTCAAAAAACTACGATTAAACACACGGAACTGTAATGAGATAGTTCAATTGACTTCAACTTCACGTAAGCACATAACACTGTGCTTACGTGAAGCACAGTGTTATATCACTGTGCTTCACGATATGTGCTTCATATCACGTATGCACATGTCAGCTTTATGAGAATTACTCATATGCAGATTATCAACGCCCTTCCCTCTGGAACTTGTGATTGTATACCCTCCAGGTTCAGTTGCCCCATCACGTATCTTCTTTAACGACCTTGCAGATCTAATGTCTCACTGTTCATTGTCTTATACTCCTTCTTTTGTTCTCGTTGACTTTAACATTCGTCTTGATCGCCCGTCTGACTCTATCACTTTAACTAATCTCTTTTCTGATTTTAACTATAAATTACTTTCAACAAGCCCAACTCATATTCTCGGCGGTGCTCTCGACATCATTGCTGTTCCTAACTGCTTCAATGACTATACCTCCTTGTCAATTACTGATCCTGGTTTGTCCGATCATTTCCTTGTCACTCTTACTCTTATTCGTCCCCATCCTCCTTCTCCGCCTTTACCATTATCTTCACCAAGTCGCCTTCGTCATGATTATGGCTTCTCTTTACCCACTGTATCATGGTTTTCTTCATATCTATCAAACCGTACATTTCGCGTCTATTCTAACTCTTCTCTCCCATCCTTCATCAATTCCGTCCGGTGTTCCACAAGGCTCCGTATTAGGCCCTATGCTCTTCTCTCTTCTTCTTGGTGATTTGTCTTCGATTTCTCATAAATTAAGTTCCATGTTATGCAATATGCTGATGACATTCTTATCTATGCTCATGCACCTGTTTATCGTATTCACGATCTTAGTGTTTCTGCTTCCGACTGTCTTGTCTCAATTTCCAATCATCTTTCTTCCCTTCGCCTTTCTCTAAATCCTGATAAATCCAAAATTATGTGGATCCTACCTCAACGCCTTGGCTTCAAACCTCCCTCCGCATCATTAAATTCTACAATTCTTCCTATCGTTGATAATCTCGTTTTCTAGGCTTCCATTTTGACAACCGACTTTCACTTAAACCTTTCGTTAGAGATAAAGTACGCTCATCTACCTTGATACTCCGCAACCTCCGTCAAGTTCGTAGATTGATCGATTTCCCTTCTTGTATGACTCTAATATCTTCTCTCCTTTTTTCTAGACTCGATTATTGTCTTAGTCTATTTTCCAACTCACCTAAATCCACTGTTCTTCTCCTACAACGCATCGTCAACGCAGCCGTCCGAATTCTCCTCCGTCTTCGTCGTTTTGATCATACATCCCACTATCTTGTTTCTCTCGATTTGCCTACACTTTATTGTCGTGTTCAAATTCTTCTTATCGTTGCTTTCCGCCTTGTAACTCTTTATACCCCTTCATTTCTCAATCTTCATTTTCTTGATAATTCTCGTCCTGTTTACTTTTCCTTGCGTTCCTGTAATTCCCTTCTTTTACATGTCCCAAACTACTCTATCTCCTTTGGACTCCGCTCCTTCATTGTGGCTGCTCCTTGCCGTGCTTCAAACGACAAATCCGATCCCATTTAAACAATTTATCTGCTTGACTTCTTCATTTTTGTTTGGGAACTTGTAAGCGTTCAGCTTGTACGCATTTGCCACATTAAATAAATTTGTATTATTAACACTAGCGGACATTTTTTTGAAATTTTTTTGTTTATTATGATCAAAGCATTGTTTATAACAAATTCGGGTACGCAATTTCAGGCATGGTATGCCTGAAAAATGATTGTAAAAATATTGTTAAATTTTTTAATTTAAAAGGCATCAATTTATACGAAACTTTTGACATTTGCGATTGTCTGACATGACAATTGTCTGACACATGACAATTGTCTCGACATGATCTTATCGTTTACCAAATGTAGTCGCCCATCATTGCTGCATCCCATTGTCCTTGATAGCGTCGCTCAAAACGCATAATGTCTAAAAACGTTATTTTCATCATAAATTGGCCAATTTTTCCTTAAAAAGTAATGTAATACTTTCATCATCTACTGTGGAATGTTATTAATGTTCTTTCTCTATATGCTGAAATTTGGAAACCGACCATGGAAGCGAATCCCAAGCCGCAAAACAAATGTGATTCGGAAGACGTTAGAGAAAAGAATTCTACTCTGGAAACAAGGAAAGCGAAGTCAGTTGCTTTCGGAAGCGCTTTATGCGCAGAATATGCGGAAAAAATCTTTCGAAATGCAGAACATCGATGACACATTAAGAGTTAAACGTGTAATAAATTTAGTGAAAAATGGCAAATTATCAAAAGCAAAAAGAACGTTATTTGACCAAAACGATCATGGAATTATGTCAACAGAGCAAACTATAGGTGAGGTCAATGTTTTAACGATCTTAAAGGAACTTCATCCAGAGGCGAGACGGTCGGACAAGAAGTACATTATGGCAAAAAAAGCGACAGGGTGTGTTGATCATCACGACATTAGGATGCTAGAATTATCGTCGATTGACATTGTAAACGCAGCTCGGAAAACGTCGGGATCTGCTGGACCTTCTGGAGTAGACGCTGGCGGATGGCGCAATTTTTTAACTGCACATGGGAAATCATCTGAGAGGTTAGCATCGAGTATCTGTGAATTTGCCATAAAAATTTCGACAGAGTTGGTTGAGCCCTCTTCTTTAAAAGCTTACACAACGTGTAGATTAGTACCGTTGAATAAAAGACCTGGTGTGAGGCCAGTGGGTATCGGAGAAGTCTTACGAAGAATTGTCGGGCGAGCTCTGTTAAGACATATTGGTGACGATATTCAATCGGTGTGTCGAAATGTTCAATTATGTGGGGGACAAAGAGGAGGAACGGAAGCAGCAGTCCACATGGTTAGACGTGCTTTTAATAGCTCTACTGGTATGTGCGCAATATTTCTTGACGCAAAAAATGCCTTTAATTGCCTTAATAGAGAACTAGCATTAAAGAATGTGATTTATACATGTCCATCGTTACACAAGATATTAACAAATACTTATTCTGAGCCAGCGGAACTTACTGTTGAGGGTCACATAATATTGTCAGCAGAAGGTTTTACTCAAGGAGATCCTCTTTCGATGCCGTCATACGCTGTAGCAATGATGCCATTAATTGAGAGATTACAGAATGTTGCTCCAGATGCTTGTCATAAGTGGTATGCAGATGACGGGGTATGTGTGGGGAACATTGTGGACATTGAAAGCGTATGGTCTGAAATTAACAAAATCGGAAAATCATTTGGATATTACGTAAATCCCTCAAAGTGCGTTCTTTTGACTCACAATATAAATGATAGTGTTACAGATAGTATGGTGCTGAAATCGGGAGTGCAAGCTAAATTAGGCGTCAAGTATTTAGGCAGCTACATTGGACACAGCGATTATATCACATGTGAATGTAAGGCTAAAATCGAAAATTGGCAACAAAATCTCGACCAACTTAAAGGTATAATATCAAAAGATGCGTTTGCGAGCTATATTATGCTCAATAAAGCTTTACAGCATGAACAGAGATACGTTAAGAGAACTGTTGAAACTAAATCAGAGTGGTTCGAATCATTGCGTGATAAACTCTTTGACGATATTTTGCCGCATATGCTGGGCTATAATAATAATTTAGAGGAGACAAAGAAAATAATATCGCTTCCAAATCGATACGGCGGATTGGGAATATGGAACCCGTGTGAAATGAATTTAGTTGATTATCAAAATTCGTTACAACTATCTCAGCCTTTAATGAACGGAGAGATGGGATTTGAATTGGCCAGACAACAAAACGAAATTCAGATTAAACAATGTAATGAAAGAAAAACAAAAATCGATGAATTACGAAATGAATTAATAGTTCACTCATCCCAAAATCTTTCACTGATTCTCGAAAACGCTTCCGCAATGGGTGCTTCATCCTTTCTTACACCATCATACGAAAACAGAAGTGTGTTTCTTACAACACGTGAGTTTCATGATGCATTGTCAATCAGATATAATTGGAAACGAGCAGGAACTGTTAAATGTTATTGTGGACAGGGATATGGATTGGAACACGTATTGTCATGTAAAAGAGAAGGTAAAACATTTATTCGACACAACATGGTGAGAGACACAATCGCAAATGTATTGAAGCGGGTATGCCGCGAAGTTTATATAGAACCAGTCCTTGAGAATGTTCCTGAAACTGTCAAACTCACTGGACAAACGACAACGAACAGAAACGCAAGATCTGATATATATTGCAGCGGACTATTCGGAGATATGACTTGTCGATCCTTTATGGATATATGTGTTTATAATCACTTAGCACCGTCATACTCAACTGGTAGAAATGAACACCCACAATTATACCATGAAGCTAGGAAAAGATCGAAATATGAAGAAAGGATAACTGAAATTGAACATGGAAATTTTTATCCACTTGTAATTGGAGTGACAGGTGCAATGGGACCAACTATTAATACGGTTGTAAGGCAAATAGCAAGAAAACTTTCAGAACGACAAAATCAAACGTACGCACAGAGTGTCCATGACATAAGATATTTGATAGCAACCAAACTTGCAAAGGCAAATTCTTTTACCATGAGGCTCAAAAAATACAGCGAAGAAGAACAGGATACAATTACAGATGATTAAATTTTGATTTTATGGGCCCATTTGCGGGTATCCAATATAATTATTGAATAAAAAAAATAAAATATAAAAAAAAAAAAAAAAAAAAAAAAAAAAAAAAAAAAAAAAAAAAAAAAAAAAAAAAAAAAAAAAAATAATTAATTACTCAATGAAAACTTCCCCTCCATGATGAAATATGCTTCCTTTTACATATGACGTGAACGAGATTGCTAAGTTCCGGAAGTAACTGCCATCAACGCATACGCTCCCTCTAACTCCAGTAAGAGTATCGGACCATGCTTCGAATATCATGAACTAAGGAAGAAAAGGAAGTATCTTGAGAGAGTAAATAGCATAGAGCATGCGTCATTTATTCCCGTAGTATTTTCGATGCTCGGAGGGGCGGGTACGGAAGCGGCAATCCTGTTAAAGAGAATCGCGGGCTCCATGGCAAGGAGTCATAACAGCTCATACAACGATGAAATAAGCAGATTACGTAGTGGCATCAGCGTTATCCTTGCAAAGATGACTTCTCGATGTGTCCGTGGAGCTCGATCAGCTATAAATCGTCCTCAAAGGGATTTATGTTTAATCAATGAAGAATAATTTAGTGACTTTTTGAATATTAAAACTGGCTTGGTGAGGTTTTTTTCTTTAAAATTGTAAATTAAGGCCCATTTGCGGGAACCTATATTAATGTAATAATATTTATAATAAAAAATAATATTAAAAAAAAAAAATTATTATTAATAATAATAACGGTCAAAGATTGGAATTCAGTTGGCTCGTTCAATTTCGATGTGTATTCGCGGTCCTCGTTCTGCTCGACATCGACCTGCAAACTCAATGAACTAAAATTTATAGTATAACTATATTTGTTTGTTTTTTTTTTCAAAAAAAATCAATTATTAGAAAAAAAAAATTAATAATAATAAAGGAAGAAAAATTATAACTGTTCTAACGAATTACAAGGACTGCGTCGGCTCGCTCTGCTCGCCGACTTAAAGAAATAACATACAATAAATAACATACAACACAATACAATCGGAAGAATATCAGCGACGCAAGCAAGCGATTCAATCGAACGACTACTATAGAACAAGGCTCGCGCTTCAATCGACTTTCATAAAGATAGAAGGCTTACAGCTCAAATCTAGAAAATGAGTTCTACGAGATGCTGTGCTTGCAATGGGCCGCATGCGGTGTGTAAAAACTGCAGTTGCGTAAGAGCAGGTAGGCAATGCCGAGACTGCTTTCCGGGCAGCAGATGTTCTAATAAAAATAATGATCTTTCTCATGACAAGCTTTTGTACCCTACGTCCACATCTCAACCAGATTCTGTAAATATAGTATCTACAGCAGACATATTGCAGAGTAACTCAGCTGATTTTGTAACTCTTGATATGGAATGTTCAACATTGGATTGTGTTCTGCGGTCGTTTGTTAAGGTTCCTAGAAGCGTTCCGCGCGATTTCTTCAAACGCGACTTCCTTTGTGGATTGTGCTCCGCTAATCGTCTGTCAGAATTAAACAATGTCTTTGAGAAAACTAAATCTGAGACAAAAGGTTTGCATAAAGAGATAGATGAATTGCGAGGATCGATACATGTCTTATCGACAAAAATAGGTAGTAATTCTAACGTGATTAGTACAATTGGAGTAAATCAATCGCCCTCATTCGCTAACGTTTTGAAACGCGTAGTTACTCGTTCGGTTTTGACTACTTCCCAACTGAGCAAAGAATCTTCTCCCTTGGAGATTTTGCAAGTAGCTGAGAGAAACGCGAGACGTTCAGCCAATGTCATCATACGGGGTTTACCAATATCCGAAACGGAAGAGAAAAATATGCGAGAATTGATTTCAGAAATAGGTGTTCAAATTGATAATGTTCCTTTACGAATGCGTCGCTTCACCTCTCGTAAAAGTGATTCTCCTCCTTGGCTCCTTCTCACTACTAACGATTTTGTCTCCTCAATGATTCTCAAAAATAGCAGTCGATTAAAGAATAGTGAACGCTTCAATCGTGTATTCATTCATCCTGATCTCTCAACTGTAGAACAAGAGGCCCGAAAGGCACTTGTTGAACAGCTTAAGGAGGCTAGAGCTAAGAATCCTACTGAGCGTTATTTTATTCGTAATAATAGAGTTGTTCGTATTGGAGGGATGCGTAAAGGGTGTAGCATAGTGTCTCAAATTGATCGCGGGGTAGATCCAACAAGTAACTGCAATACATGACTAGCACCGACCGAACTTCTTCCAACTCAAAGGGTTTGTACCGAACCGTGTTCTGATTCATCTTGTGTGGTTCGTACCAAATCATGCTCTGATATTATGTGCTTACGTCGACTTTTGCTTTTCAATGTTGAAGGTATTGAAACACTTTTGAGGGAAGGTTTCGGTACGTATATCTCATCTTTTGATGTGGTTGTTCTACTTGAAACATTCGCATCTTCTTCTGTTTCGTTAGATGCATTTTATACATTCGAAGTTTTGGCTACCCTGGGTGATCGTGGTCGACCTCGTGGAGGTGTTCTTCTAGCAGTTAATTATTTATTTCGAGACTGGTCTTGCAAGACTACTGAAAACACTGTGTTCCTAGACTCGCCAAACTTAGTTATAATTGCGTGCTATTTCAACCCGTCCTTGAATGCGTGTGTTGTTATAAGTGAGCTGTCCGAACTTCTCGAGGATGTTCCTTCCGATAAACCATTTATTATAGCCGGTGACTTTAACGCGAATTCTAGCAAATATTCTCTTAAACTAGAGCTACTAATAGAGTTCTTCGCTTCACACAATCTAATTCTTCATGCCCCGATTGAAGGTTGGACATATGAAGTTGGTCAATCAAGAAGTTGTCTCGATTTAATCTTTACTAACACGGGTGTTCATAACATGTGCTTAGATTTTGAGTCCGTATGGATGCTACGTCGAAAACATAAGCCAGTTATATGCATATTTGACGGTCTTCTGGATTATCCTAGTAATTTTCTTCCTACACAGCACTCAAGTAGAAGGATATTTATCGATGCTCTCGATTCGAGCGCATTAGAGACCGCTAAGCATTTTGTAAATGATGGCCGAATTTCGGCGAGTTACTCGTTGGTTCGCGATGTTCTTCTATCTTCGTGTAGACATAGTTCCCCATCTTCCCGTCCTTTGTTTAAATTACCATGCTACTTGAAACGATTGCAGAAAATATTACTCTCTTTTTACAAGACAAATGAGTTTGCTCTCTCGAGGAAAGATTTTGAAAACCTGCGAGCGTTTTACTCTAGTGGTGTGAAGCAATTTAAGTTGAGGATCTTATTTATTAGAGAGCGCAGATTGCTTATCAAGGCTGAGACTGCTCCGTGGCTCGTGCGTGCTCAATCCTGTAAACTTGCTTCTCGTATACCTTTGAATAGGTGGCACCGCTACTTTGTAGAGATTCTAGCTGACGACACTCATTCGTATTTCAATCACCCAAATTGTCAAATCTTTTGTCATCTTATTGATACTGATCCGCTTAACTCATCGTTTACCGTAGATGAAATTGAATATTGTCTCCTCCATATGTCTGCTAGAAAAGCGGCAGGTATTGATCAATTGTGCGTTGAACATATCAGGCTGTCTTTCAACTTACTCGCTAACTATTGGGTCTCTTTCTTCAATGCAATTCTTAGGGGACAACCCATGCCTCTCGAGTGGCGCGATGGCATCATTAAAGTACTCTACAAGGGTTCAGGGGACCCATTATGCCAAGACTCTTATAGAGGAATAGCGCTATTAAATCATTCATATAAACTGCTCTCGAATCTTATGTCCTTGCGTTTGGTACGGTTGCGTAGCGCTCTTCTACCCGCTGAACAGCATGGGTTTCGAAAAGGTCATTCCACTTCTAGTGCTCTTTTAATTCTAAGGTCGCATGTTCTTGATACTTTTCTTAGACACTCTTCGTTGTATTCAGTCTTTGTCGATTTCGCTAAAGCGTTTGACTCGATTGAAAGATCTATGTTATTGACAAAGCTTCACGATAAGGTTAACGTCCACAGCGATTTCCTATTTCTACTCGAAAGAGTTCTACGTCCCAGTTCTTTACGAATATTCGACGGGGTAAATTATTCAGAATCGCTCATTGCTAGTCGCGGGGTCCAGCAAGGTGACCCACTGAGCCCACTTTTATTTGCATTTTTCATGATGGACCTACCAGATTATATTCGTTCTGCCGTGCCTGATGTGTGGTCTATATTGTATGCTGACGATCTCGCCTTAATTACTCTCAATAAGAACGCGGCTCAATCGGCCATCTCAGCACTTGTGAAGTATTGTGATTCTAATAGACTAACGATTAATATCGCGAAAACCAAGATTGTGAAATTTAGGAAGGGTGGTCCACGTTGTCGAGATGATGTTCTGTTTATCGGGAATATTCCTTTAGAGTTTGTTACTAGCTACAAATATCTCGGTTTTTTGCTCACTTCACGATGGTCCTTTAGAGCTCATCTACTGAAACAGTCATCGAGAGTGATAACTTCAGCTTACGCAGCTTCCAGGCTTGGTTCGCTTTCGTATGATGGAGCGATTAGGTATTTTGACGTAATGCTTCTTCCAATATTGAGTTACGGGCTTCGATGTTTCTGGTCGGATTTAACAACGACCGACTTTCAAATGATTGATAAGTGTTTCTGGCGTTTTCTAAAGCGAATTGTTGGTGTTTCTCCGAAGTCTTCGTCAACAGCCGTTGCTGTTCTCAGTAGATCTTTCCCACTCTCAATAAAATTACGAAGAATGTTTAATTTAGATGAAACTGATAGCTATTTAACGAGCATACATCTCTTCAATTCCAAGGTTGCGAAATTAGATCCCGATATATACAGTTCTCCCGCTTACACGCAATCGGCTTGGAGGAACCCTAATTATATTAAGCGGCCGCTTATTTGGCGTTTGTCCTTAGACGGATACCACAGTAAATTTTGCTCAATTCGGCTTCCTTTTCATTCTCGCTGCTCGAATTGCTTTTGCCGATTTTGCTCGCAACAGTGCTCTGAGTTGCTACATGTTTTCAACTGCTCGTTTTTGTCATCTATGCCATTGAAACAGATTGATCAAGGGCTTTTGTAATTTCGTAAATGTTTATATGCAGTTTCTACACACCCATGCAAGGCAGTCATCATGTCCAGATTTCTCATTGGATACAGAACAACTTTTGTACTTTGATTTTGATTTATTTATTTATTTTGCCCTATGCCGAGAGGCTTAAATGGGATAATAAACCTCTGCATTATTATTATTATTATAATTCAAGGTTGCGAAATTAGATCCCGATATATACAGTTCTCCCGCTTACACGCAATCGGCTTGGAGGAACCCTAATTATATTAAGCGGCCGCTTATTTGGCGTTTGTCCTTAGACGGATACCACAGTAAATTTTGCTCAATTCGGCTTCCTTTTCATTCTCGCTGCTCGAATCCTCTAGCAATGGCAGCTTTTGCCCTGGCGTCCATTCCTCTGATCAACCGTTTAAAGGAAGTGGCGCCGGGTGCGAAACACGTTTGGTATGCTGATGACGGGGGATGCGTCGGCACAATAGCAGAATTGGAAAAAATATGGAAAGAGCTACAGAGATGTGGTCCATCCTTTGGATACTTCATCAATCCCCGGAAGTGTACACTATTAGCTCATAAAGATTTAGTTGAAAATGCTGCAGTTGCTTTAACTCAACAAGGAGTTGCTATGAGGAAGGATGGAGTTAAATATCTAGGAAGTTTTATTGGAGAATATGATTTTGTGCACAACAAATGTTCAGATTTAGTTGAGAAATGGAAGAATACTTTAGATAAACTACAAAGCGTTAGCACTCAGGAGGCTTTCGCTAGCTATCTACTTCTAACAAAGGCGATACAACCCAAATTATCGTATATTGAACGTACGTGCTATATGCAACAAGCGTGGTTAAAGCCATTCCACTCTAAGCTGTTCAATGATGTACTACCTGAAATGCTGGGATACATAGGTCAGGACAACGAAGCTGAGATGATAATATCACTCCCGAATCGTTTTGGAGGGCTGGGAATCATAAACCAATTAAGAACGTGCGGTTCAGAGTATGAAAACTCGGTCAAGATTTGTAATCCCGCAATGAAAGGTCTAATAGGTGATGACTTGGAAACCCAGCAGAAGCAAATATACAAAGAAATCAAAGAATGTAACAAGAGAGAGACAGTACGATACAGGCAAAGTATAATAGAATTATCACCCAGAGATCTATTTACAATTTTTGAAAACGCGAGCAAAAGTGGAGCTTCGGCGTGGCTCAGCAGTAATCACGGAGCTAAAGATTTGTTCCTTAATACTCGCGAGTTTCACGATGCTCTGTTAGCTCGTTATGACTGGCAAACCTCGAATCATGGAAGGTGTGAATGCGGTAAAAGCAATGAAGTCGCACATATACTGTCTTGCAGAACTGGAGGAATGACATTTGTACGCCACAATAGCATTAAGAGTGAACTTGCGAATCAAATTCAAAAAGTATGTCGAAGGGTAATCCAAGAACCAATATTACAGAATGTACCCGAGACCACGTCATTTGAAGCAACATCGACGACTAGGGATCGTAATGCAAGGGCAGACATTGTGTGTAACGGCCTATTCGGACATGTGACGGAGCGGTCCTTTCTGGACATTTGCATTTTTAATAGTTTTGCTCCATCGTATGCAACGAGTCACATGTCAAATCCCTTTGTATATCACGAGGAAAGGAAGAATGGCAAATACAAAGAACGTATAAACAGAATTGAGCGGGCTCATTTTCATCCATTTGTTATGTCAACAACGGGTGGATTGGGAAACGCGGCTAACACTGTGTTAAAAAAGGTAGCATCAATGCATGCTTTGCAAGGACCACAGAATTACGCCGAGATAATACACACATACAGATGCCGTTTGTCGAGAATGATGGCTCGAGTAGTATCAATGTCCATGCAGGGCGTTTGTAGCCAGACGCTAGAATTGTAAAACATGACAAATCATAAATTATTATTATTATTATTATCAAGACTAGTTTGAACTTTCTTGGCAGCTTAATAAACTACTTACAAAGAACGATTATTTCGAAGAACGATAAATTATTTCGAAGAACGATTATAGAAGAACGATAAATTCGATTACAAGATTATTATTATTATTATTATTTTGGCAAAAAAAACATCTAAATACAAAGCAAATAACAATCCTCAATTAATGCCAAAGGGCAAACCTGCGACTGAGCTGAAATGCTGTTCATGCAATGGCCCAAACGCGAAATGCAAAGGCTGTCAGTGTGCTAAGAAGAAAATATTTTGCTTAAACTGTTCCGCAGTAAATTGTACAAATCATCATGTTGATTCCAGTCCAACTGATATAACTAATGTGTCTATGTCAACCATGAAACAAACTAATTCAAACCTATCAATGTCATATTATAGAGGTTGTCATGTTGCTCATCCACTAATTATCGATTGCACATACGATACATCAGGAGACTCTGAAAATTTATCCGTGATCGACATCTTTACGAGAGTTGTACATTGGCAACCTAACTTATTCAGACTTCCGAAATGTATAGAATCCAAAAAATTTATATCAGAGCTTGCACGTATATACAGGGATTCGTTAACTAATTCGGAAGATTTTCATAAGTACATAATCTTTAGTCATCTAATTCTACAAAGGAACGTACGTAATACTATTAAATCATTAAAAGCAACTTTATCACGACGACTAGATCTGTGGTTCAAGAATGAATTTGGTAAATTATATGCGGAAGCCTTGGCGCTGCAAAGTATGAAAACATTGAAAGTGAAATCACCAAAAACAAACGACTGGCGCAAAAGCTTCATCTCACTAGTAGAGAGCTCTAGATTGAGCACAGCAATACATCTTTTAGATCCTGAGTCTAAAGTTGGAGTTCCCTTGCTACCTGATGATTTGGTTGGTTCTAGATCCGTACGAGAATTATTACTTGACAAACACCCTGCGCAGGCTCCATTGAATCCAGATGCTATTAACTGGAAGGTCCAAATTACTGCTCCAAGTTTCCATTCAGTGATATTCGATTCTATTAACAGTGAATTAATTATACACATGGCCAAACGGGTGAAAGGTGGTGCAGGTCCTTCTGGCTTAGATGCGTTAGCTTGGATGAATATGCTAACAAAATTTGGTAACGAATCAATACAATTGGCTGAAGCTCTCTCAATATTTGCACGGTCTCTAGCAACTGAACACTTGCCTAATGATGTTACAAAAGTACTGACTACTAATAGATTAATTGCCTTAACGAAAGAATCAGGTATAAGGCCTATAGGCATTGGAGACGTTAGTAGAAGAATAATGTCAAAGGCTATTCTCTCTCTCCTTTCAGACGACATACAACAAGTTTGTGGACGATTACAAATGTGTGCTGGTCAGCGAGCCGGAGTTGAGTGTGTCACCCACGCAGTTCGTGATTGCTTGTTCAGAAATCCTGACGCAGTTCTTTTGACGATCGACGCAGATAATGCATTTAATAGAATTAACAGATCAGCAGCTCTTATTAACATTTCTCGCATATGTCCATCGATGTCTACAGTATTGCACAACCTCTATGATAGTCCATCCCAATTATCGATTGGAAATGAATTTATAACATCTTACGAAGGCTTCACACAGGGCGATGTACTATCAATGTCTGCTTACGCAGTAGCGACCATACCGCTATTGAAGGTCATCGAAGACAAATTCCCTCGTATCAATCAATTCTGGTACGCGGATGATGGTAATTTAGTCGGTGAAACTAATCAAATCTACAACTCATTCAAATTTCTATGCGAACACGGACCTGCTTTTGGATTCAATATAAATAAAGAAAAGTGTGTGCTGCTAACTACACCTGATAAAGCCACTGATATGTACAAACTGTTTAAAGACACAGGAATAAAAATCGCCGTCGATGGAACCATAGTATTGGGTGCTCCGATCGGGGATGATAATTATATTCACAAAACGATAAGCTCCAAAATTTCTAAATACTGCTTACTTGTTGATCGTTTAGCTGACGTCGGTGTTATTGATTTACAGGTAAGCTATGCTAGTATGACCAGAGCTTTGCAGCATAAATATATACACATGCACTCCTACCACCATTAGGACGAAAAATTTGTAATTATAATAAAGAATTAAAATCAATATGTAACGATAATATTAGAAACATAATGGAAACAAAATGCAATTGTAAAAGTCTTAGTTTTGATAAAATAAATAAACATATATGTACCCATAATCTAGAAATAATTGAAAATTGTGAATTAAGAAAGCTGATGTCAAAAGGGTATAAATATAGATTAAATAATAACAACGACAAAAATAAAATTTACAATTCGTTATAACTTAAATGATTACTTTAGTAAGCTGATTAATAGTGAAAGCTCGAATATTTCTAAGATACACATTTGGAAAGATTATGTATTTGATAAAATTAAAAATAAAATGAAAATAACAAACAATTATAAAAGGAAAGATAAAATTATTAAAGATATGTATTAAGAATTACTAAATTAAAGAATAACTATATAATAACAACTATTGATAAAGCTAGTAATAACTTTGTCTTCATATGCAAAAAGCTTTATTATGATGTACTAATGAAAGAGGTAAATTCTAATGATTTAAATGTAAATCCAACATATGAACGTAGTGAGTAGAGTTTTGAAACAATTATTAAAAGTCACTGTTCTATAATGAATAAAAAGGGTTAAAAGTTTGAATCAGATAATAAAACTATACCTATATTATATTGGAATCCAAAATTACATAAAAATCCAATAAAACCTAAGTTCATATGTAGTGCGTTTAAATGTACATTAAAACCACTTTCTGGAAGCACACTTTAAAAAATATTGCAAGGTAATCGAAATTAATACTGGTATAAAACACTATTTCAGTATTAATTCTACAAAAGAATTTTTAGAACAGACAAAAGGAATAAATTTTCAAAATATAAATACATACGATTTTAGTACGCTTTATACAAATCTAGATTTAGTAGATACTAAAGAAGCGTTAGTAAAATTAATTAATCTTATATTCGGAAAAAGATATACATATATATGTTATATAATTATAACGCCTATCTAACAAAAATTAAACCATCAAATAAATATAAATATATGGATAAAATTGAATTAATAGAATCTTTAAATATTTTGATAAATCAAAATTATTTAAAAGTAGGGACATCTATATTTACACAAGTAAAAGATGTTCCAACGGGTGGTAATAGTAGCCCAATTATAGCTGACTTGTTTTTAAGCTTTAGAATATGAATTTGTTCATAACTGTGTAAAAACTAAATCTAAACAATATAAATATATGAAATATATGTTTCGATACATTGATGATATATGTGTATTTAATTCTAATAATTTTTATTCAATTAGTGAACACATTTATCCAGAAAGCCTTATTCTTAACAAAACCAATATTAATGATAAAGAAGGTGTATATCTAGATATAAACATTAAATTAACATTAACTAAAACTACTATTAATTTATATCGTAAATATGACATTTAAATGTACAAGAAATATATTTTTGCATGAGCATTCATGCATACCATATAATATAAAATATAATACATTAAATAATGAAATTTTAAAAATTGCAACAATATGTAATGATATTGGTTTTCTTCAAAATCATTTAGATAATTTAATAGATGCATATTTTAAACTAGGTAACTGTAAAAATAACATCAAGCAGAAAACAGTAACATATATAAATCAACACAATAATATAAAGAATAAATTTAAACTCTTAAGTGGCAAATTAATTTGGATGGATAATAAATAATATACTTTATATTAGAATAAGATTCTAGATAGTTTTATCAGAGGAAATTCATCATTATCATGTATTTGGCTTCGCTGCTATGTTGGGTAAAAGAGTTAGGGGCCGAAACCTGATAGCATAGCAGTTCCTTCTGACGACCTCTAATTCTTATTCTAATACAACGTCTGTTATTTATTAATCAATTCATAAAAATGACGTTTATTTTAAATTTAAATTTTTTATTTTAACTTGATTAAAATTATAGAAAATCTAAAAACAATTATTAATTTTATTATTTAATTGTTAAATTTTGATTTAGCATTATTATGTTTTGTTTAGTTTATAAGTATATAAAATACGTAGACTCAGTTAGCTGATTTGATCGTAGAAATGTCCATCGACACTATCAGGATATCAGAGATCGATTAATAAATAGTTGTAATATGCTCTCGTCATCTTCAATTGAATGTCGGAACATCCGATAATTTCGACGTGCGTTGAACAGTGTATCGCTTTTATAAGAAGTCGAACCTTATTTGGATTTTTTGTTTTACTGACATTGTACTTATTTTACATTGATATCCAGCCAAACGAGCCACCGCTCATCGACTGTTGTATACTTTTTTTGCTAGTCCATATTTTTTTGAAAATAATATATCAGATTATCAGTTTGATTTTTCAAAAAAATTGTTGTTGAAATGAAGAAAATTAGTTGTTGTTAATTAGCGATTAAAGCAATTTCCAACATGATGATGGAGTTTTGAACGGGGCAGTTGTTGAAATGCGAAAAATTAGTTGTTGTTAATTAGCGATTGAAGCAATTTCCAACAGGATGATGGAGTTTTGAACGGGGCAGTCGAATAGTCATAGAAATTCCGCGTATAAGAAGTAATCCGGCTGTTGATTTTTTTTATTGTTTTTTTTGAAAAAAGAAAAGTTAATTTACAGAAATTAGGTTCCCGTAAACGGGCCTATAAATGAGATTTATTGTCAGGAAAGATTGGATGTCTTCTACTTGATCGCGGCATTCGCAGACATAGTGAAGAAGCACGTGCAATCGAGAAGCTAATCTTGCGTTTAATCCGGCTGTTGAATTTTTTTAATAAAGATAATTTATTTACAAAGCCAGCGCAATTGAGTCACAAATAAAAAATATTACTATTCAACAATGTTTATTATATTCTTATTGATTTTGTATCACCATAGTTCACGTGGAACAAAAATTTTCACTCTTGGTGAACGAAAGCAGCGTGAAACCATTTTTGCTGTACAGATGCTCAAATTATTTCGCAACTCAGAAATCATATCAGCGTAGGATTCGCCACTATTGAATATTCCGGCTGTTGAATTTTTTTTTTTTATTTTTTTTAAGAGAATAATTTTTTTTATAAGAACTCCAAAATGTACAAACAAACACAAAAAACGTGATGCGTCAAATAATTTAAAAAGAATATTGTACGTTTTTTCATTTAGCGCGCAGGGCGATTGCGAGCAGAACGGGCACCCCGAACGCATAAAGAAATTGAGCGAGCCAGTTGTATGCCAATCGTTGACCGAAGACGTGTCAATTCCTCTGCATATGTGTGTCTTTTTCTAATTGCCAATTTACGAGCAATGCGCTGAATTATCGTGACCGACGATTTACTTTCACCACCAAAACAAGAAAACACCAATGGCGCAAAGTTTGCCCTCTCTATTAGTATGACTCTCTCTTGATACTTTGCGATTTTTCGCTTTTCGTGGAATTCAAAGGCGGACGTTGTTGACTTCGAGAGGTTGGACGGCGCGAATGCGTTGAATACGCATGTGTCGAATAAAGTTCGCTCAGAACGACCTCCGTAAAATCCATAGCAAGCAATGTCTAAACGTGCTTCATGATCTCTAGAAGTGCTTGTGCGCTCGAACACGATACTATGATGTACTGATTTCAAAGCTGGTTCTGTCTGGACATTATCGCAAATTTCGGTCATGGTATTGGATAATATATCACGAATCAAATGGTGTCTAATCGAAGGATGACCCCCAGTTGGACAAGTTAGTGAGTGTGCCAGTGATGTTCGTTCACCGCATGGGCAATGTAAGGGAACATCGCAAGACAGTCTATTGTACCGAGCTCCAATTGCATCCCGAAATTCCATATTATTAAGACGAGTACAACGGTCATTTGTAGGATACGTGGATAGCCATGAGGAAGCACCCTTGACTTGTAGGTGCTCCAATATGCATATAGTAGTTTTATCTAAATCAGATAGCTTATCCATAAGTAGCGATTTGTGCATCTCGTTTTTTGATGTGCGTATCTGGGAAATATACTTATCTTGCTCCGCCTTTAACTCAACCCCATACAAGCCGCCTAAATAAGGAAGACATAGCTTCTCAGAGTTTTCGAACTCTACTTGTGCTGTGACTCGTGGGTCAACTATGCCTAGACCACCATGTCTTAATGGGAGCGAAAATAATGGCCACATGGAATTGTCGTTCGTTGAGTTCAAATTAAAAAGTTCGTCAAAGCGACGCCGAATAGTATCATTTAATTCATCGAACCAGCCATTTAAGCAATTCGTCGTTCGT